>CAJNYU010002983.1:0-27169 GCA_905331475.1 Rotaria socialis
GGTCATCACCAGTAGTTCTAGTAAAAAAGAAGGATGGCACTCATAGATTTTGTGTAGATTTCACAAAACTAAACGCAATAGCAATACGAGATCATTTTCCATTACCTCGCATTGATGATATATTTGATCAACTCTCAGACTCGCATTTTTTCACTACACTTGACTTTAAATCTGGTTACTTCCAAGTACCGCTTGATAAACGAGATCGTTCAAAGACTGCTTTCTCAACACGAGACAGTCGATATCAATTTACAGTTCTACCTCAAGGCATCACAAACGGCCCGCCTACGTTCCAACGTATCGTTAATAATATTCTAGGTAATTCGAGGTGGAAATATAGTTTAGTTTATCTCGATGATGTCATTATATATTCATCATCATTCAATGAACATTTGGAACATCTTGATGACATTTTAATTCGTTTGAATACAGCGAACTTTCCTTTAAATATCGACAAATGCAAAATAGCGCAATCGACAAATAAATTTTTAGGTCATCAAATAGATCACGGTAATATCAAACCAGATCATGAAAAAATCCAAGCTCTTCTTGCCACTAATGAACCAAATACGGCTAAAGAAGCATTCAGATTCGGTAAAGCTGCTGAATACTATCGGAAATTTATTCGTGAATTTTCTCTAATCGCACTTCCACTTTACAAATATGCACCACGGACGAAACAACAAGGTAAACGACCATCTTCTCAGAAGATTACTTTATCAGAAGAGGATCGGAAAGCATTTAACGAATTAAAGAGAATTCATACTACAGATCTTATTCTTCGTATTCCAAATAATAATTTAGAATTTAAATTGCAAACTGATGCTCCTGATGATGGTATAGGAACAGTTTTGTTACAGACATATCCTATTGGTGGTCTTCCTCTTGTTTACTACTCACAAAAATTTTCTCCGACACAAAAAAGATGGTCTACAACTGAGAAGGAATGTTTTGCAATTCTGTCGTCAATCGAAAAATGGCATAAATACCTCGACGGACAAGAATTCATATTAGAAACGGACCATAAACCATTGTTGCAACTGAACATCCAAGCGCAGCATAATGCCAAGTGTGAACGATGGAGACTAAAATTACAACAATATCGTTTTAAAATAAAACATATAAGAGGTAACGAAAATACAATGGCTGACTATCTATCACGATCTCCAATTGGAAATTATCAAGAGGATATTGATGATTTCCCTACACAACTATCTAAATCTACACAAACAGACCATCTACGTCCTACCATAACGACTAATGCTGTTACTACTAGAGCTACAACAGCACGGATAAATTCATTGGGTAATAAGGATGGTTCATCGACTCGGATATTCACTCGAACAAGTAAAAAACACCATACTAATAAGAATATACAAAAATATAGGGACGCCCGTGATAATGCGGAGCTGTCTCATCCTTCCACTCAATTGCCATCCATACCACATACTGATCCAATTCCTTCATTCACGTTGGATGATATTGTAAGCCAACAAAGATTGGATGTGAGTGTGCAACATATAATACAAAATATTGATAAGTATAAAAAGTATTTCGTCGATAACGGCATGTTGATGCGTCAACAAACATATTCTCTATCACCTGTTCCATATATTTCAGATCATAAGCTTCGTGTTAATATCATTAGAATATATCACGATACACCTGCTAATGGCACTCATTTTGGCAGATTTAAAACTACGAGGAAAATTCAAGAACGTTTCTATTGGCCTTCAATAACAAGAGATATTCGTCTTCATATACGATCATGCATTCCGTGTTTACAAAATAATCATCAGCGCAAGAAAAGTCCGGGTTTATTAAAGCCAATAACACCACCGGAAGGTGTTTGGCAATTGGTGGCTATGGATTTTCATGGACCAATCGTACCATCCAGTCGAGAGGGTCACAAGTATATCATATCGATAACCGATATTCTATCTAAATATGTTATTACAAAGGCGGTTCGAGATTGTACCGCTCTCACTGCTAGTAAGGTCGTGATTCATGATGTTATCCTCAAATATGGTACACCTTGCGCGATTCTCACTGATCGAGGCACGCACTTTACGGCTGCGATTATGGCTGAAATTTTTAAACAACTAGGCGTAAAACATATATTTGCAACTTCTTACCATCCATCTACTAACGGTCAAATCGAACGTTATAACGCTACGATGGATGCAAAAATCGCAGCATTGAGTAACGATCGACGTAGTGATTGGAATGAGAAACTACCTTTTGTTACTTTTAACTACAATACTACTATTCATGCTACATCAAATAACATTCCATTTAACATGATGTACGGGCGCTCACCTTTACTGCCATTTGATTATCATAATGGAATGGTATCGCTACCTTCGGAAACAACATATGTGCATGAGTTGAATAAATATTTGTCTATGATTACCAACAATGCAAGAGATCACATCCTAAATCAACAAACAAAATATAAAATACGATATAATTCAAATCGATCAAATCCTGATTACAAAATCGAAGATATAGCATTGATAAAGAATATACATACTCGTCACAAATTTGACATACGATATGAAGGACCATATCGAATCATCAGGAAACTCGCTTCGAAGACATATATCGTACAACACGTAAAACATAGACACCTAAAAAAACAGATAACGGTAGATTCAATTATACCGTTAGAAAAAAAATAAATATCATTATCAATAATATTTAATCATACATGCCAAGTCGATCGAGATACAATAATTTAATGAAATACCGATAATTATTAATCATTGTAAATATTTTCATATTTTCGTGGCTTGGCATTACATATAAATTACATAGTATTATATCTAAATTAAAAAAAAAATAAATAAATATTATTATTTCATAATTACACATTAGACTATCAATATACTGGGCAGGACCAATTCTAAAACATATCTAATTTTAGATGGCTCAAAATGTTAACAAACATTCATCAAACTTCCATACCTTAGATAGCGCAAACAAGGAAAAATATATTCATCAATGTGTAATCTCTACAATACAGAATAATATGAAAGTTAATGTTTATCCAATGCTTCAACCATTAACTTCATTTTCTATCTACTTCATTAATCATACAACATCCGAACCCACTATAGATTATTTAATTGAAAATGCTACGCAATCGAAAGTGTTTAGCATAAATACTAACAACAATAATGTATCGAAGATGCGAGCCTTAATTCAAATTGGCAGCGTTCACAATGTGTCTATTTTAATGTTATTTGAATGTTGTAGTTTACCTAAACAAGATTCTCATTTATTTTAGAAATTTTTTCCCCGATTCTCTATTGTTCTTGAGCGAACAAAAGAAATACAAATGTGGGGCGATGCACAGAATGAATTATCTAAATTGGTTGAATTTCATTTATTCTCCGTGTCACATATTCAACATATTCAATCATTTGACATTCAACAACTATTTAAAGAATGGTACAACATGATAAATCCTCATTTAGAGGATTGCTTTCCATCAAACTATTCATGTGTAGAGGACGATTCCATCTCACTTCATCCAAACTCTTCTGATATGAATCTTTCTTCATTAAGTGAACAGTATGATTATACGACATGCATCTGTCTTCACCGACCGTATAAGAATCCAAATGTAACTTGGTCTTTGGAAACGGCTATTGCCTATACTTCTCAAGAATTCTTAGACAAACAACATAAGTTAAATTCTGGTGATGTGGGTATAGATTCCTTATTCAGTTCCCATATTTCTCAAAAGGTACCAACTTGTAAATATGGTGCCGAAGAAATAATGCAACCAGCTGGCGATGATCAACTGATCCAATATGCCGCGCGTGACTGCCTTTCAGCTACTAAAATCGCTATTGCCGTTCGACAAAGATGGTCTAGAGCTTTACTCGAAAAATATTCGTCTACAAAATCTATTCGTACCAATTACAGTGATGCTCACGAAAATAAATATTGCTCTATACAACAATCTTCATCTAATAAAATTATTTTGTCACAACAGATAAAGAATAACAATGATTATACTTACATAATCGAGGATTACGAGCCTATTTCCGATGATGATATCAATAATATAATAAATCCTGTTGTTGTTCCAATTTATAATATTATGAATCATGAACCTGGAACTAAAATAAGTCACATATTAAATATTGAACACGGAAAAAAACGCTCACGTGAAGCGATTCGAAGACGTTGTCGAAAAATAAATACAATAATACATGCACATAGACATGATTTTGACGTCATTCGTACTATATATCGGTGTTTTACAATTCGAGAAATTGAAAACATATTGAATCACCTTGATATAAGACATCGCCATTATCACATCCGCCGCCATTATCAATCGCATATTGGTCTACGTTCTTACGAAGATAAATTAAAATACGAACATATGCTTAATCGAGAGTATTTCACCAATGAACATTACATTCGGGAACTGAATTATGCATCATCACATTTACATTACATTCCCGACAATATCCGAAGAAAATAAAATGTTCTATAAAAAAAAATTGTCTATTTGTCTATATAACACACCAATAGAAGGTGTGCGAGGACACTTCTGTTTTAGTGTGGGGAGAAATGTTATGGGACGACATCTGTCGTCCCAACATACCTTCAATTTATCCTGTTATAGTTTTTTCTCCGTTGTTGTTTTGGTTGGTTTCTAATCGAACGATGTTTTTGGGATCGATGGATGGTGTTGAGTGATGATCTTGTTTAGTTTGTTTTGGTCGGATCGTTGGCAATCGTTATACCGCTGATCATCGTAACTGTTTCCTTAGTTATCTCGTTTTTTGTTCATGTTATGATATTTATTTCAATAAAATAAAAGAAGATTAAAAATCCTAACATGAACTATTTTGATTTATTTTAGTAAGCCAACGGGATATATGTGAGTTCCACATTTTAGCCCCAAAGGGGCTGCGCTAACAAGCTTTTTGTGAAATCAGTTCTCGACATTATAATGTTTTCAAGTATTTAGAGCATTACATTTTCGTCCCGGAACGTTCTCTATTAAATTCTACTGCAGTCAAAATATAAATTTTCTAGCACGATTTCTTCATGAAATACCTATATTCATATAGTACTGCAAAAGTGATCATTTCGCTGTGCATTTTTTAGTATTTATGAACTCATTTTTTACGATTATTATATCAAGTTAAAGCATGTAAACAATGAACAGCTCAATAAAAACTGATCTGTTTCCGGTGAAATATGTCTATAATAAAAGACCGAACAAATGTACATTTTTTATGGGTAGCGTTCTGAGCAATATTCATGTACTTTATGAAGTAAGCAGTATGTTTGTCAACAGTATACGTCAATAGTTTCAAAACTCTTATTTTTAATACATATTTCAACATCAGAAAACTGTAACAGCTTTGATTGACGACAAATTCAGTGATGTTGCATTAATATTGATTTATACAACGGTATAAATGAACTTCTAACTGTGATACTCAGTAATTTTGACATCGCCGTTTTTATCCAAGAAAATAAAATTGGATTCATGAATATGGAATTTCATTTTCTGATCCTGCCTATTTTCATGATATTCTCGCATACGGGATACGGTGGCAATCCATACGATCTCACAATCCCGCGATCTGGTTTCCCCCCTTGGGTTTACGAGATAAATGAGGAGGAAATTCCGCAAAAGGTTACTTTTTACCATGTATCATGTACTAGCGATTAGTCCACCAATGGTTCAACATTTGAAAGGTATTTTTCTGTGATGAATACATCTAGTTGGGATGTGTTACTAGTAGAAGTTTAAAGTCACACTGGTGTTTCTTCGCTTTAATATGAGAACAGCAACATTTTGATGAAAGTCTACACTCTTGACGGTAGCGACTTCAAAAAATTCTTAATATCTTAGGAACGGAACAATATATTTCAGAACTGCTTGTGTCACTACTTCTAGAAATGGTGCCTCTGTCATATATATCGGATTGAGACGAATCCGTCGACATTGATTGAGCAGCTTCTATACGAATCGGTCATGGCTTACATGCAGTGGCTCTTAAATGTGTTACTTATGCTTTTCTTGCTGATAGTCCAACGGAAGTAAGAGATCGATACATTTTGATGAGGCCGTGTAAAATGTACTATAAGTTAGAAACTATTTAACATTTTACACGTTTTGTGAAGCCGAGAAACCCAAAATCAAATAGACCATCTTGTAAATAATTGAGTTCTCTATCAAATTATATATATTTAAAAAATTTAAAGAGATTCCCCTATCAAGAATTACAAAATGCGACTGTTAGTACTGTTTAAATTTACTCTTCAATGTTAAAATTGCGTTCTGTGCAAAATTAATATGAAGCCCATATACAGCGTCAGAAAACTGCATTTAGTAACTGATTTGAGTTCCTTCAACCCGAAAAACAAACAGTTTTCGAAAGCTGACGAGAAATTGAGGCGTTACACGGAGAATTCCATTAGCATACATCATGATTGATAATGCTTAACCATGAGTTGTCAGGTTAAAAAAGACATTATTAATTGAAAAATCATACTTATTACTCAACTTTTTGGTCATCTTTTAAAAAATATCTCCGAAAGTGTAAATTCTCATGTTTGGACAAGTTATAGATTTATAATATTTTTTAATCAGTAAGAATTGAAATTCTATCAAAACCAACAATTTGATCTTATTCAGACTAGGGGTGGTACTTTATATTTACTTTACAAAAGTAAATAAAATATTTACTATTTACTTTACAAAAGTAAATAAAATATTTACTATTTACTTTTGTAAAGTAAATAATTTATTTACTAGTTACTTTTATAAAGGTAAATAAAATACTTATTATTTACTTTTGTAAAGTAAATAAACTATTTATTATTTACTTCTGCAAAGTAAATAAACTATTTACTATTTACTTTTAGAAAGTAAGTAAATTATTTTTTATTTACTTTTAGAAAAGTAAATAAAAAAATTTTATATGAAAATAATGACAAAGCACCATCACAGAAGTGATGTTCACATCTAAAATCATCTGATTATTCCATAACGCAGTGTTTTTTTGAGCTATCAAAACAACTTTTCTTTTTCTTTTCTTTTTTTCAATCGCCACTTCAGAATCACAGTAGATAGTAGATAGTATGTTGATCTATTCTTCTGGTTCGTGTTAGTTTTTTTACAAGTCTGGTTCTTCATAGTTTTTGGACTTCATTTGGAATTAACTCCTATAAAGGATCAATATCTCCTAGTTGTTCGTTTGATCTGATGATCAATATGAGCTAAGGATTTTTCCTAAATATTCTGGTATTAGTTTCAATTTCACAATCTTTATTTTATCACAAGCAAAATCAGCACTAAAAGTAGGAAAAACTACACAAAACCGGCAGTACAATATCAGATATAGCAAAAATATACCATAGTAAAATTTTTCAACAAAAATACATAATTTCATACAGTATCAAACGACATAATAGAACATATGTATAACAATCAACAAGAAAAACGAGAAATACTTATAATACATAATAAGTTTAACAAAACGACACGAAAAAACATAGTTATTGTCAAGAAATATATTTCGATGGATTAGTTGCCTCTGCATGATTATAGCGTTTACTTTTTTACTTAGAACCTCAGATAGTAATACCGCTCTTGTTCAGAAGAAAATGTACAAATGGAATATTAAATTTCTTTTTATACATGTACACATAGTTGACTTTTTTATTTCTTTTTTTTCATTTAATAGTACTGCAGATGATGAAGAACTTTACCAAAAACTAACTAGACTGCCACTATCTTATCCACAGTAAAATTAAATAAAAATTAAGAAATAAAAAAGTCATCTGTGTGCACGTATATAAAAAAAACTCTAATATTCCATTTATACATTTTCTTCTGCACAAGCTCAATATTACTATTAGAAATTTTAAGTAAAAAACTAGACGAAAATCAACCAAGAAGAACAAGTGAATTCATCGAAGTACAAAAAAAAAACTTTCATTTAATAAAACAACATGAAAAACAAGTTAGTATTTGGGGCAGTGACATATGACACAAAAGTAAAAGTTCATAACAACAACACAATAGAGACTATAAGTAGAAAAAAAAGAAAAACATGAAAATTGCTACTCGAATTTTTCAAGAACTTGTCGATTTTTCAACACAAGTAAATAGCGAAGTGTTCGAGAGGAGAGTGATGCACGTTGCTTTCGATGAAGAAAACTAGCCACACTAAATAGAGCTTCACTAGTAACGGACGTGGCTGGAATAACATTTATACGTCGTACTAGGCTAGATAAACGTGGTAATTTTGTACAGTAAGAAGTCCAAAATTCTTGAAAATCATCTGCAGACAGTGCTTCTTTAATGTAACTACTTATTTCTTCATCCAAAGTCATAAGTTTTTCGGTTACTGTTGTGGACGATATTGTATGACCACACACAGCTGCCAATTTTTCAAGTGGACTTAATTTTGAAGCTCTGATTGTCGTCGTTGTTGTTGTTGATGATGATAATGAAGTAAGATGGTTAATATTTGACTTCTCAAGCTTTTTGAAAATGATTTTCTTTGCTGCTTTACGATCAGTATCACTAATTACTCGGTAAATAGAAGGATCTAAAAATGCTGCGACCTAGAAAAACAAATTAAATATTTAAATAATTATAGACGGAAAAAAAATACAAGGGAATAGCTCTTTACAGTTGACTTAAATGCAACATAAAATAATTATCATGACAGTTCTTTTGGAGCTAAATTACAATTCGAAGTCATACTTCATTATGTTTTATTCTAATACTGCTCATAAAGTTCATTAATAATTATTTTTTTGACTAACTTACTTTTTTTGGATAATCCACCGTCAGAAAAAATGATCTATTTTTCTTACTTATCTTTATTCAAGCAGAAAACTTTACTTCTCTTACTTGATATTAATACTTTTGTAAGTATCTCATATAAACTGTAACTGCTATAAACGCTGAATCTCTTGATCCGCGTATTCTAATAATCATATCCTGTTTTTTAAAAAGATAATTAGTCTTATTACTTTAAACTATAGCCTCTTTTTCGATTAGTATAATACAAGGATAAACGAAGAAAATTTTTTTACCATCATGATTTCGAATTGTCCAGAAGGTAATTTAGCTTTGCATTGAACATTAAACCAATAAAGAAGACTTTCTTTTAAAGCAATAGTAATGGAATCGTCGTCGGAAGTGGATTCGAGAAAATGTGATAAAAGGCGAAAAACATAAAATGATAACGCCATTGTTGGATATTTTTGACCTGAAAGAGCCGTTGTAGTTTGAAGAAATGGTTTCAAAACATTTTTTAAACAATTTAACAAATTCCATTCGTGTTGATTAAGAATCAAATCCTTTAATTTTTTAATTTGTTGTTCAGTTAATCCGGTAATATTGTTTGGAAACGCAAACATACTATTTAAAACATCTTTGTGATTAATCAATCGATCAATTAAAAGGAATGAGCTATTCCAACGGATAATCATATCTAAAATAAGTATACCAGTTTTTTTACCATCACTTCTTGAGATCATATATTTTTGAATGTATTCATTAGTAATAGTATGATTACGCATAAATTTAATGATTAATCTTGACTTTTTCATCAGTTCAAAAACATTTTTAAGTAATTCGAAATGATTTATCGACGACGAATTGTTATTATTTAATTGAAGCGAAGCAAATTCAAGTTCAATATCATCTTCAGCATCTGATTCGGTGTTGACTTCTTTATCCACATCGTTATCATCATCATCATCATCATCATCATTATAAGCTAAATCACGTTCTGCTTTTTCTACTTCTTCTTCTTCACTTACTAAATCAGAAGCAGCTTCAATGGAACATTGATCACATTCAGCTATATCATCTAAGCTGTCTGATTCTCGATCAAGATCTTCCCATTCATTTGAACTAAGTTCAAGATCAAGTGGAAAACTAGAAAAAAAATAAATCTATTACTTATGAAAATATTCCGTATAAACTGCATAAAAATTTTAAGTATTCACTAGTTTAAGATTTATCAGATAGTAGAATGAAGTGTGGTAAAGAGTCGTTAAAATAGAATTCTAGAACTAAGTATTATTTTATGAAAAACGCGCATCTATAGATTTGCTGATTGTAGAACTTTATTAAAATTTTCTAATGAAACCGTTGTTTTTGAAAAATAAAGTTACAATTTAAATTCTCTTAGTAGTCTTGATCTTTACAATTCGTATAAGATCATGAATCGCTTAAGTAATATAGATGATTCTATGTAACGTTGTCACTAGTAAAAATAAGTCGACAAATCAATAGAACCTGTATGTTTATATCGACTTTCACCTTATTATTCATGCACTGTTTAATTTTTATAGTTGATCAAATGATTACCAGTCATGAAAATGAAGAAATAGTAGACAGAATTATGAAAGCAGTTAGTGAAAAAAGTGTTAAACGAATCAAAAAAAGAAACACTAACAAACGTAATTAAAATCTTTTTTAATTTTTTTCTATTAATTAAATGAAAGATATTTTCATGTTATACTATCCATCTGATAGACAATTACTGAGTATTCTTGAAAAAGATTTTTCTCTGTTCAACACTCCCAAAAATATACTCACTCTTCTGCTTTTGGTTGAATCCAGAGGCAAAGGCCTTTATGCACTACCAAGTTTAGATTATGTGCCATACAGCTGATTGGAGCACCAAATTTAAGTGTTGCTGCAACTTTTTTAATATTACTACCGTTGTCGGTAGTGATGCTGACAACTTGACTTGGTTTTATGCCAATACGATCAAGTTCATATTTAATATAACGTTCGATTGAAACTGATGTATGTTGTCCAAGTATTCGTCTACAACCGATTACTATTGGCACATGTTCATAATTACTGGTAAATGCATGAGCAGTAAGGGCAATAAAATGTACTTGTCGTGAATTTTTCCATATATCCGATGTTAACGATAAAAAGCCAAGTCGAGGTACTAAATCACGAAGTTTTTTCGTATGGAGAGAATATAATGTAGCTATTCGCCTACGAATAGTTTTTCGATGAGGCGCCACATAACCTGGAATGGCAACAGACAAAAATTTAGCCATTCCAGGCCGCCTGAACGTATCGAAGGCAAGACCATCTTGAACAACAGCATCGATAATGGAATCATTTAAATCTTTTCTACGTTCAGAAGATATTGTAGTTAAATTAGGTTTTGAATTATCATAAGTTTGAGATTTGAATAAAACGTTCGGAATTTTATGACATGATGAAGATAAATGCTTTCTAAGATTCGAATCACTAAGCTTGGTAGCCTTGTAAACCTAGAAAAAAAAAGTATTATTTACAAGTCAACCTGATATGATTCATCTCTAACAATCCCTGACGTTTTCGTATATAAAAATCAAATATGGTAGTTAAGAACAGTTTTATCTCACACATTTCTCCTCTAATATTTTCTCCTGTAAAATAAAATAAAAATAACTGGCATCAATTGAGTTTTCGTACATGCTGATTTCACATCATGTAGAAATGCAGTTTTAATCATCGATTGTCAAGTCATTTCTAACATTAACTTAAATTCATTATGAATATCGAAAATTATATAAACCTATTCACTAGTTTGCTTATTTTTGAATTTCAATGAACAATTGAATTGTCATCAGAGAAGAATTATAATCGTTCAGTAGTCAATTTTTGAAATGTAACGCTTACATACTCAAATGAAATTATTTTCCTTTTTTTTTTGTATTTGAAAAGACGTATATGATTCACGCATACTTCTATATGAATGACTGACATATAATAGATACCGTGTATAAAGATAGAAATCTTTACACATTTGAGAAATCATGTCTTAGTCTTAAAATATAAATTTAGTTCTGAGCGTAAATCTATTGGTTGGCATTTTCATTATGGCCAATAAAAAAGAAGTGTATAGTATTTTTATTTTATAGAATGTTGAAGTGTAAACAGAAAACACTATAAGAATTCAATTTCTTTTGAATCTACATTTTAACTAAGAATCTTTATGGGAATATATGGAATGATTGAACCTTACGTTTATTAGTTTCATATAATCGCTTAATATATTCTTCCTTTAAATAACACTTATACAATATATTTTAGAACTAGTCAATATAGCAATGTAGCGTCTCATTCGCTGATTTATTGAGAAACATTTCTCTACAGAAAATACATAGCTAGATCACAACATAGATGAATTTTTATCTGCGATTGATTTTTCTATTAGTTCAATTTTATAGGATCGAAATCTTGAAGCTTAGAAAATACCTACAGAAAAATAGTCGACGTTATAATGTGTAGTTTGAGACTATTCAAAATCATCTTCTTCAGATAGTGACCATTAATACTGACGAAGGCGTATGCGTGTAAATATACTTTTCTTTGAATCTAGCTCACTGAGCTATAAAAAAATACCTGTTAAAAGGTTTTTCATTCAAGAAAATATTATAAATGCTAAAGAAAAAACTGAAATATCAATGAAGACTTATTTTTTTTCGAAGAGAACGCTTTGGTGTTATGGATTATGTGCTAGAATTATTATTTTCGTGTCAAAATAAAAACTATCAGCGAAATATTATACATGAACATAAAGCGCTGACTATCTATATACATATTTACACAAACATAGATGTCCATATTTCATGACTTTATAAGTTAGTTTACTTTATTGCAAATTTTGCATTTAAAACCATTAATTTGTTCGTCAAAATACGATAAAATTTGTGATCGTTTGGCAAGACTCGATGATTTTGTCAAAACCGTTGTACACTGATTGCTGTCGTGTTGCATCTCTTCATCATCTGATTGATCAAGTGGTAAATGTAAATCGGAAATGTCACTGTTATCAGAAGTAGTAACATTATCGTTGACGATTATTTGTGAAGCAGCGTTTGAAGAATCATCAGCGTGTGTACTTCTTCTTGCGCTGAGTTTCGGTGAGCGGACTACTCCACCAGATAGAACTCGATGGATACTTGATTGATTTAAAGACCGAGGAGTTACTTGTGGTGACCTTGAAGAAAAACGTGCACTTCTTCGTGGACTATCGTTAATTAGAACAGATGATGATGGTGTTGAACTAGCTGATACTCCAGTAACATTTCCAGTAATCGCAGAACTATTGTCATTGATACGTGCATTCATATTGATCTATGTAATAAAAAAAGAAATGAAACGTGAAAAATTTATTCTAATATTATGTGATTGATTCCGTAATAAACTGTAACGGGTTGATATAAGCTTGATATGTTCATATAACTATATATGTACATACAATAATGGCCATTACATAAAAAGATACATATAGCCTCTTCAAATGTAAAAGAGGGCGCTATAGAAAATGTTTGAAATTCACATACGCTAGGATTACGATATATGAGCGTCAATTTTCAAAATAAAATAAGCTTAAAAAATATTATGATCGTTTTTCTACTAATTTAACGTGATTCGAGTAGTTTTTCAAAAATAAGAAAGACATTAGAATCACACAAATTAAATCCGAATAAGAATAGTTCAGATATTTTGTTAACATATACTTCAATTTACACACGAAAATTATCATGACCAAGAGAAGAAAAATTATTTGAAAGGCTGCCATTTCTTTTTTATCCTTTTCTCAAAAGCTGAATAAATTTCGCATTATGTGTTAAAAATATTTTTCAATCAAACAGCTTTATTAAAAATAAAATTATGGTTAGTAGTGCAAGTTTTATTGATGCAGAAAATTTGGAACATATCATACCAAACTTCTCTCAATTTGCGTCTTTAGATCAGTCAAATATATCATAATATTCGAAAAAAAGTTTTTCTGCAGAATGTTTATGATTCTTGATCACTTATTAATTATGAAAGCTTGTCAATGCTAGTTCCGAGTTAATTTGAGTGACTGCAGAGTTTTCATTCACTCTATTTTATTCTGAAAGATCTTTTATTGTCTAAATTTATTATTTTTTTTATCATGCCGTTGTTGCTCTGAATATGTTCAACAAAGTTTATACATGGAAATGTATACAACTAATCGAGAAAGCACGTTTTTGTCTGAAAAAATGATTATGCTCGAATTTTAACTTACAAATAACATACGATCAACGATATTAGAATGAAAAATTCTTCTTAATGAAAGAGATAATCTTGCGAGAAAAAAATCAATTACTAATTATATAAGATATTTAATTTTTTAAAGGAATATTTCCAGTCTAAATCAAGCATGAAAAAATTCACAATTGAAATTCCTTATTTGATAGTATTTTGTATTAACTGATCAACTTTATATTAGTTATTCTTTTTTTTCTTCTTTTGTTTTAATCAACATCAATAGAGCTTTTCTTGGAAAATACTAGATATACTGCTTTTAATCAATAATCTCTATCGTAGTTCAGAAATTTAGCGTATATGATAAAATATACCACGTGTGTTTACACGTCAATTGAAAATCTGATTGAAAAGAATACATTCTTAACATGAGTGACATCATTTTGTTTTAAATTATAGAGATTTTTTTTAAGGGAGCATTTTGATTTCTCGTAGTTCTCATTTATTGTGAATTAATTAAAAACGTAAACTATTTAATGGACAATTGTTTTCAGTGTTGCAGCACTACCCACGGTATATACTTTGAGTTTTAATGCTTTCGAAAGTCGTCACTTTCTCAAAAAAAAGATGTTTCTAAAGAAATTTTATTTATTTCAAATATATTTATTTGGAGTCTTTTCTTTCAATCAAAAACTATATATTTATCATTCCTCTTCGTTTCCTTGATATTGACTTTTTTTTCTTCAAGGACGCATAAAATTCACACATTCACACGTGCGTTCATATGAAGAATGAAAAGTTTTAACGAATAGAACAATAGCTGTCGTGTAATCAATAAACTTATCAACTTTTGTTTAAAAGTCTAATATAATATATCTGCATCTTTTTTATATACAGCTAATAATTAGGAAAAGTATTAAATGAGTATGAACGTTTACTAAAACAAATATAAAATGATTCTTTTTCAAATAAAAATAACTGTCTGCTCTCAAGAACTCTTATTGTTCATCAATCAGATCAATACAATAAAAAAAAGAATGCGTGATAGTTTCTCAGAATAAACTTCTATTTCAATAGAGAAATCAATTTTTCTTCCTTTCATCCATGTACAAGTATTAATTTCAAAAGTAATTTTATGTATAAAATTGTGATAAGCCGAGTTCATGATATCTTTCTTTTTACTTAAATATAATTTCATCTAGTAATGATGATATTCGATAGAACAAAATAAGAAGGACTAATCGTGATTGCTTCGATCGAACATGTTTTCATTCGTAATTAGATTCATATAGAAAAACGACATCATTCATGCATTGTCTAGTCAAAAATTTATTCATGTTCAAGAATGAATATATCATTCAGATATCGAACTAGACTATAAATGTTCCTTTGAAAATAAATATATTATGTGTGAGACTATTTCTTTAATTATTAGGATTATTTTATATTATTACCTATTGGCGAGCTTAGTTTTTCAATTTTTATCTCAAGAATCAAAACTACGTTTAATAATACATTTTTTTCTGTTTCTTGATCAACTGTATACATAACATATCAGTAGACTTATCTGAGCATGATCATGTAATGTATAGATGTATATGACGAAAGAACGAAATATATAGAGAAAAGACCATACAGAAGAAGAAACATAGAAAAGGAAAAGTTGTTACTTTCGGTATAATATAAAAAAATTAAATTAAAGTAATATCAGAATCTCAATGAAATCCAGTATTTCTCTCAAGAGATTGATAATATTTTTGTTTTAACAAAAGTTCTATATTACTTCAAACCTTTCCCAAAAGAATATTATTTCAATATAGATCAAAAAAACGTTTTTTTCCACTTTGCCAATCCTTGAAAATGATTGATTGCACCAATCATGTTTTGATAAATCAAAAACACACTACTTTGTTGATTCATCTAGCAATTATTCCTAGTAAAGATAGTTCACTTTATCATTTAACGATTGCAAATAAAATGATTAATAAGAATCAAAAGAAAATATTCCATATAGTTTCATCAAGCATATTTCAGTTATTAGTTTTCTTTCCATTATCTAAGAGGCTGCTCGCAGTTGAGTTTATCTATTTGATAGATTCAAATTATCGACAAAACTGATACCTATAATCAAATTCTCAGATTGTTTTGTCATCTACGAAGAAATAATATTGTTGATTCATTGATGATGAAACAGTCGATTATTTTTAAAAAGCGACTGTATTCGAGCAGTAATATCAAGAAAATAAAATATTTTAGTTATATCATTGCTTATTATGTATAATATTATTAGAATGTAGATATTTGATTTCTCATAATTACTAGGCAAGTTATGATAAGCACTTCAGTAATATCAATATCAATCATAAAATATAAACAGTATACTCCTACTCCTTGCTGAATGAGTTCAATCCGTTATTATGTAAATTGCTTCGTACAAATAAGTTGAGTCTGTTACAGAAATATAAAATGTAAAATAACAAAAACCAATCACATAGAAAACGTTTCATACAGTTATCATACTGGCTATTGATATCGACTCCATAAAAAAAATACGTACATATGCCTTACATCATAGTAGTTTGGAGTTGTTCATGAAAAAAGTCATAGTTCATCGAATAACGAATCATTGGACAATAACCATTTGCAGTACAGAATTGAATTCACTGTAAAATAGTATACGCATCAACCCTTTCCACTGAAAGTTGGATTATCCGCACAAAATCTAATCATATTTGTTTTCGAATATACGTATTTTAGCTAATTCAAAGCTAATTGTGCAGTATATATATATGTTGCTCGATGTGTAGCCTGATGGAATTAAGCCAAATTTTATTTTATTTACTAGTAAATATATTTACTTTCCAAAAGTAAATAGTAAATAATTTATTTACTTTCCAAAAGTAAATAGTAAATAATTTATTTACTTTCCAAAAGTAAATAGTAAATAATTTATTTACTTTCCAAAAGTAAATAGTAAATAGTTTATTTACTTTACAAAAGTAAATTGTAAATATTTTATTTACTTTACAGAAGTAAATGGTAAGCATTTTATTTACTTTACAAAAAGTAAATAATAAATATTTTATTTACTTTACAAAAGTAAATGGGAAGTATTTTATTTACTTTATAAAAGTAAATAGTAAATAATTTATTTACTTTACAAAAAGTAAATAGTAAATATTTTATTTACTTTGCAAAAGTAAATTGTAAATATTTTATTTACTTTACTGATTTACTTTTTCAAAAAGTAAAGTAAATGTGCCACCCCTAATTCAGACTAATCCTATGATATTAAAATTTCGATAGAACTTGTTTTGGTCGGACATGTGCTCGTNTCGGACGTGTGCTAGTTGTAGTATATCATATTCTGTGCTTTATACACGCAATATTCTTGCCATTCTCTTTTTTCCGTCTTTCTCAGTCCCGAGCTGTGCGTACATGCATGTGAAAAAATAGCTATTTTATTTGTTTACATATAAACATAGTATATAATTGTTTTCTAAGGAGGATAAAGCAACACACTTCGATTAAATCACAATAGTATTCACTCTTATGAATATGAATAAGGACAACTTTCGTTTCTACATTAAACTACGCACTGTACTAAGTATTCCAGACAGAATTATTTGCGATGAATTATGTTCTGTTTTTGCAATCAAGCTCATGCACTAAGGACGGTGGAATGGTGATCCAAATTATTTCGAGAATGAAGACTAGATGTTGAAGATGAAGAAAGACCTGGCAGACCCATAACCGAGACAACATCTGAAAATATCGAGCTAGTTCGTAGCCTTATCAATGATAATCCTAATATTACAATAAAAGAAATGGAGGTTCAAACTGCTTTCAGCCATGGTACTAGTCATCGAATACTATCCGATCATCTGAGTTTGAAGGAACTCACTGCTCGTTACATACCTAAGCAGCTGACTGATTCACAAAAGACTGAACGAATTCGAATATGCAAAGAAAATGTCGAAAAATTCGAATCAGGTCTATGGAGATTATGTGATGCTATAACAGGTGATGAATAAAGGTTGTACCTTAAACACATTGGTCGAAATTGTCCAATTCTGCTTGGGTTTCAAGAAATGATCCTCCGTCTGCAGTAGTACGACAAAGTCTTTATGCCTCAAAAACCTTAATGAGCATCTGTTTCATATCAACTGGTCCTGTTCTTATTCATCATGTAGAACCGGGGCATACCATCGACCATCGGTACTATATCGATAATTGTTTAGAGATTCTTATTGATAACATCAAAAGACAACGTTCTACTTATGGTACCCAGGGTATCAAACTTCATTACGATAATGGGCGACCACATGTTCATAAGTAACTATCAAGTTATCTTGAATCAGAATGTATTACAATAATCAAACATCCACCTTATTCTCCAGATTTGGCACCGTATGATTTTTGGCTATTCGATTTTATCAAACAAAATATACCCAGTCAAAATAATTCAGAATCGTTACATCAGGCTGTATCCGACTTCATAAAGTCCGTAAGTAAAGAAGAATACAGAAAAACATTCAATAAATGGATTCAACAAATGTACTTATGCGTGAATAATTGCGGCGATTTCTTCCAACGTTTGATGAAATAAGAACTTGGTGAGCTCTATATTTTTCGTTCTGACGTCATTGGACATTGCATATCTTGATATGTATAAGCGCCTTGGAACGGAGGAAGACGAAAAACAAAGAAAAAAGAGAATGGCAAGAATATTACGCGTATAAAGCACAGAATATGATATACTACAACTAGCACACGTCCGATCAAAACAAGTATTATATTAATTTTAATATCATAGGATTAGTCTGAATAAGATCAAATAGCATAGAAAAATAGAGCATTCTTTTCTTTATCAGACTGTATACGAAAACAAAATTTTTGAACCCTCTTTTGAAGGATTATCATACCTCCGCAACTACTTTTGGACTCACCTAAGAAATTCTCAGTTAAGATCAATTTACATTATTTCTTGTATGAAGATAACCTTGATCGTTTTTTCCACTAGATATTTCTTAATTTTGGAACCTTGCACTAAAAATAAGAATACCAATCATGCGGTATGTTTCTTTTTCTTTACATGTGAAGCGGAACGGAAATATATGTAACTTGATTTTTTTCTTCATGTATGTTAATAGAGAAATAAGAAGGCCATTCATTTGACGACTACCTAGATTCTCGACACATTTCGTTTATGAAGCAGAAATGGCTATTCTCTCTATTTACACCTACCGTTGGTGTTGCAAATTGTTGAGCATAATTGATCATATATTGACTTTTAAGAATTTACAGATAATAACAATTTATTCCTTCAACTGTAGTGAATGTAATATGAAGAAAACCACGGTTTTGTTTTAGACGTATGCATGTATGCAGCTGATTTACAATTATAATTGCCGAATCATTCTATCAGTTCAAAAACTGTATCAGTCACCATACCGGGTAGGAGAATTTGAATCGGCAGTAATATTTAAAAAATGTGATTTTTCTCCTTTTTCAGAAAGGGTAGGATATTCTCAAGAAATAATTAGGAGTGAATCGTTTAGCTTCAGCTATTATTAAGTGATTAAGTCGTTTTGTATAGAAATGCCATTTTAAATCAATATTAGTTAACACAGGAATTAGTCGATATACTGACGAAATTATACGATGTTTGTTTTTATTATATTTCGCATTCTAATAGAGTATTAGTATACTTTATATTTTTAATTAATTAAGAAAGCACCCGATATACTTTTTTTCTGAAGGTCTTCTCTGCTGATATCCCGCTCATTACTATTTCTTGACGTGCATGCAAATGCTGATACGACTAAGAGCGAAGCTAAAGATTTTTATTTTGCGTCAAAGCAAAACTCGAGACCTTTAAATATACCCACTTTAACACGCAAAAAATCTATATTTTCAGTTAATTTTTATACATCCGAAGTTTTTCCTTTCTGCAAGAACAATCCTCGTTTAAAATGAAACACAGATCAAATAGTCAATCTGCTAATTGAAATGCTTTCTATCAATGATTTTACAAAGATGAAAGATTGTTGAAATAGTTTTTCATCAATTTAACTGCTAAACTTGCTTTCCACCACACAATAATACCTCCTGTTTTCTTTTTCGCTTCTCAAACTGTTAAATGAAGGACACTGCCCCCTACCCCGCCTGTCGATTATCTTTAATAAAGCCTTAAAAAGATTACTGTTTTCTAAATAAAATAGAACATGCAAGCAAAGGTCTATGTTTTCTATGGATATCTTCAACGCTGAAAGAGTCATTTTTTAACCAGCTTAATCAAGTGTGCTAATAAAATGCATTTAACTTTCAATATTAATCACTGTGTAACGCCACTTAGTCAATGCGGCCTATGCCATGGGGTTTCGACCACAAAAACACAACTATGTTTGAATCGACTGAATATGTGCTTATGTTGTAGAACTTGGTGAGTTACTTTTATGGTAAAAAATTCATTTTAAACAAACGTTCCTTTCGCGAGATATAATGGTTGCAAATTTAAGCGGAAAATAAAAAATCCGAAAAGCAGCTATAAGGACGTTTTTATCAATCTTTTTTGGAAATTAATTCTAATAATATAATCTTGTAGCTCAAGATACGGTGTAATTCTCAGCATGGAAACATTTGTTTTTATCCTTTCTGAAATAGGTTGTTTTTAGAACTACAATAAAGTTCACTACAAAAATGATAGTGCCTAAGCTTAACATTTACGAAGTTTTTAAAGCTATATTTGGAAATCAAGTGGCATAGCAGGTTTCATAGAGAAGATTTTGCTCTCTGAAACGTGGTATCAGGAATTTCAGCACAACTTGAAATGGTCGAAGATTGCATTCTGAGATGTTTAAATATAGTTAAAAACTGGGATGATCGAAAATCTCAAAATACAATTATTATGTCGATTCATATATGACACCTGTAGTTTCTGTATATTGTCGGTACACTCAGAATCGTTGACATGATATAAAATGCGGAATGGTTAAAAAGAAATTTTGTTTTTATTCTCCTAAAAACTTCTGTATACTTGTTCAGTTCATTATGAATATCGATTGATTACTACTTACTAGAGCGCTATTTTATGAGAATACTAAAGCTGAAAACTAGCTTTATCGAGAGATATTCTATAAAACCTATATGATTTATTGAAATGTCATTTCATTGATATTTGGGAGTTTTTCCTCGGATACTTCGTTTTTTAGCATAAGTGAGGATCTATTTATTTAGAAAATCTTTTCCGAGTGTGAAGATAGTCAGATTAAATTTCTAGTTGTTCAATAGTAGCATTATGGACATTCGTAGAGTTAACTTCGATTGATAAGAAGGGTTTTTCGATGTGACTGGAACATCTATGCGTGGTATAAGTTTTTACTCGACAGTATCCTGTCTGTGAGCACTCTAGAATACAGATTGAGGGCATATAGGTTTTATAGAATATCTCTCGATAAAGCTAGTTTTCAGCTTTAGTATTCTCATAAAATAGCGCTCTAGTAAGTAGTAATCAATCGATATTCATAATGAACTGAACAAGTATACAGAAGTTTTTAGGAGAATAAAAACAAAATTTCTTTTTAACCATTCCGCATTTTATATCATGTCAACGATTCTGAGTGTACCGACAATATACAGAAACTACAGGTGTCATATATGAATCGACATAATAATTGTATTTTGAGATTTTCGATCATCCCAGTTTTTAACTATATTTAAACATCTCAGAATGCAATCTTCGACCATTTCAAGTTGTGCTGAAATTCCTGATACCACGTTTCAGAGAGCAAAATCTTCTCTATGAAACCTGCTATGCCACTTGATTTCCAAATATAGCTTTAAAAACTTCGTAAATGTTAAGCTTAGGCACTATCATTTTTGTAGTGAACTTTATTGTAGTTCTAAAAACAACCTATTTCAGAAAGGATAAAAACAAATGTTTCCATGCTGAGAATTACACCGTATCTTGAGCTACAAGATTATATTATTAGAATTAATTTCCAAAAAAGATTGATAAAAACGTCCTTATAGCTGCTTTTCGGATTTTTTATTTTCCGCTTAAATTTGCAACCATTATATCTCGCGAAAGGAACGTTTGTTTAAAATGAATTTTTTACCATAAAAGTAACTCACCAAGTTCTACAACATAAGCACATATTCAGTCGATTCATATATGACACCTGTAGTTTCTGTATATTGTCTGTGAGCACTCTAGAATACAGATTGAGGGCATATAGGTTTTATAGAATATCTCTCGATAAAGCTAGTTTTCAGCTTTAGTATTCTCATAAAATAGCGCTCTAGTAAGTAGTAATCAATCGATATTCATAATGAACTGAACAAGTATACAGAAGTTTTTAGGAGAATAAAAACAAAATTTCTTTTTAACCATTCCGCATTTTATATCATGTCAACGATTCTGAGTGTACCGACAATATACAGAAACTACAGGTGTCATATATGAATCGACATAATAATTGTATTTTGAGATTTTCGATCATCCCAGTTTTTAACTATATTTAAACATCTCAGAATGCAATCTTCGACCATTTCAAGTTGTGCTGAAATTCCTGATACCACGTTTCAGAGAGCAAAATCTTCTCTATGAAACCTGCTATGCCACTTGATTTCCAAATATAGCTTTAAAAACTTCGTAAATGTTAAGCTTAGGCACTATCATTTTTGTAGTGAACTTTATTGTAGTTCTAAAAACAACCTATTTCAGAAAGGATAAAAACAAATGTTTCCATGCTGAGAATTACACCGTATCTTGAGCTACAAGATTATATTATTAGAATTAATTTCCAAAAAAGATTGATAAAAACGTCCTTATAGCTGCTTTTCGGATTTTTTATTTTCCGCTTAAATTTGCAACCATTATATCTCGCGAAAGGAACGTTTGTTTAAAATGAATTTTTTACCATAAAAGTAACTCACCAAGTTCTACAACATAAGCACATATTCAGTCGATTCAAACATAGTTGTGTTTTTGTGGTCGAAACCCCATGGAATAGGCCATACACTTAATTAAGCCTCGCCCAATGAAATAGGTCATCCCTAATCGGAATCGATTAACAAAAGAGATAAAGCAGATAATCAGACTCACGAGTCACTTATAACTACGTAGGTATTTGTAACCCCAAGACTATTGAGCGTAGTACATTTTACGATGAATATACATAGAAAATCATTTCTACCAGGATAGAACAAAAATATCAAAACTATATATAAGCGAAAATTAATTTACAGACATATTTTTAGAAAGTACTTATTTTTCTTTATATAATTGGACGAGAATTTTGTGGAGAAACTGTCAATAATTTTTATACACAAAATTGGCAACTAAAGAAAATGGAAGAAACATCCAAACAAATTTCTGAAACAAAATCAGCGAATATTAATGATCAAGAGAAACCTGATATAGCAATCCATGATGGAAAGTGCCAAGCAAAAGTTAGCAGTTTATCCTTTGATCCAGAGAACTGGTCTGCTTTCCGCTCCTTAGCATACAATATGGTCGACCAATCGATTTCATTCATTCAACAAATACGACACAGACCAGTCTATAGGGATGTTCCAATTCCACAGGATGTGAGTGACTCAATAAACGAGCCTTTACCTGAAAAACCACAAGGCCTTGAGAAAGTTTGCGAAGATTTTACAAAACTAATTCTTCCTTATTCTGGTGGCAATGTTCACCCTAGGTTTTGGGGATGGGCCGCTGGAAATGGCACTCCTGGAACTGTTATCGCTCATTTAATGACAGCAACGATGAATTCGAACGCTGTAGGTGGCGCTCAGTCTTCTACGTTAGTTGAACATCAAGTACTTAACTGGTGTCGTCAAATCTTCAACTTTCCTGACACATCTAGTGCTCTGATTGTGACTGGGACGTCAATGGCAACAATTGTTGCCTTAACTGTTGCACGAAATCATGCAGTCGGAAACAATCGTGATGTCCGTCTTAATGGCATAATCGGCGGTCCACGTCTCGTTGGATATGCTTCATCAGAGACACATTTTTGCGTCTCCAAAGCATTCGAATTACTTGGATTAGGTCGCAGTGCTTTGCGTCTTATTCCAACTGATCCTAACTACTGTATCAACTTGGATCAATTGGAAAAGGCCATATCTGAAGACCTTAAACTTGGTAATGTGCCGTTTTGTGTCATCGGTAATGCCGGCACTGTAAATACAGGTTCAATTGATGATTTGTTTGCTCTTAAAGAATTTGCTTTGAAATATAAATTATGGTTTCATGTTGATGGAGCATTTGGCGCATTAGCAATTCTTGACAGTGAAATGAAACCACGTTTAAATGGCATTGAACATGCCGATTCCTTAGCATTCGATTTTCATAAATGGTTACATGTTCCGTTTGACGCTGGTTGCCTATTAATACGAAATAGGATACTTCAACTTGAAACGTTCTCTTCCAATCATAGTTATCTGACAGCACGCGATATTAGTGAAGATGATCATTCATATTACAAATTCGGACTTGAACTGAGTCGAGGTTTCCGTGCCCTTGATATTTGGTTCACATTAAAAGAGCATGGAATTCAACGTTTGGGACAGAAAATTCATGAAAATTGTCAACAAGCTCAATATCTCGTATCACTTTTAAGTCATTATTCGTGGATAAGGATTAATACACCTGTTACTCTTAATATTGTTTGTTTTCGTCTTGAGCCAGATAATCTGGTGGATGAAAAAAACATTGACGAATTAAATTACAATGTTGTATCTGATATTCAACAATCTGGAATTGCTGTTCCTTCGACAGCAACACTTAATGGTCGTTTATATATACGCTGTTGCTTTATTAATCACC
This sequence comes from Rotaria socialis, assembly GCA_905331475.1. Lineage (NCBI taxonomy): Eukaryota > Metazoa > Rotifera > Eurotatoria > Philodinida > Philodinidae > Rotaria > Rotaria socialis. The sequence continues at coordinate 24,876 of CAJNYU010002983.1, forward strand.
GTACTGTTGATGAGGACTTCAATCTTTTTGTAAATGAGCTTATACAAACAACACAAAAACATTTATCTTTATGAGGAGTTAATTGGATTTTCCCAAAATGACTAGCTCTATCCATCATCGTTTTTACACAACTTTTGCAGGTGCTTATTACGAGTCCCTCTGTAGTCAATAAATACTTTATAAACTCTTAAAATTCTATTTATTCCATACGAATCTTATTGATTAGGTGGCTTTTCAGTTGCAAGCCGAAACTATTATTCCTTCTTGTTAAATTCACAAGAAGACCAACCTATTGGTTAGCGATAATACAAATCTATATGTTAGTCTTACCCACTGTTTCTCCGTTTAGAGTGTGGGTGTGGGGTGTATTTTGAACGGTTTAGTGGAATCTGGACATGGGAATTTCGACAATGTCCAATTTTCAGTGAAATTTTGTCAAAATGCACTGTAAAAAAATAGGTATTTTACCGTACTTTTAAGGTTCGGCACTTTTCTACGAAACGATTTTAAGTTCCGTGGTACAAAAATCGTTTCGCAATTTTCCGACAGAACTTTTTTAAGTTCCGAAAACTTTAGAGGGCTTTGGCGTTGTTCTACGAAACCCTTTCAAAGTTCAGCTCATCATGTGCTGAACCTTGATAGTTTCGCATTGTTGATACAAAACCGTTGACAGTTCGGTAGACCATCTGAAGGTTTCGTGTTAACTTTACGAAGCCACTCATAGTTCCGTACCTACTTCATTAGTACTGCGCATATTGCACGAAGCTGGGTATGGTTTTGTAAGAGATATACCAATCCATTATATCACCTAGGAAATTATGAATAGTTCCCTACAACGCATACAGAACCCTTGGATACTTTACGAAACTTTCAATGGTTTTGTAAAATGCGTGCGTAACCTATATAATATGTAAGAAACCGAATCATGGTTCCGTATCAGATATAAGAAACCTTTCCACGCTTTACGAAACCGCTAATAGTTTCGTAACATAAACGCAAAACCTTCAGATTATTGGTGAAATATTGAGTGACTTTGTATAAGGTATACCAAACCATTAGATTCTATACTGAACTATTAATGGTTTCGTATGAGATATACCAAACCTTCACATGATGGGCGAAATTACTATTGGTTTCGTACAATGTATAAGAAACGATTTAATGACTTTCGAAACTATCATCGGTTTCGTATAATGTATACAGAACCTTTATACGAGTTGGGGAACTAATGCTGACGTCATATTATATCTACTGAGCCTTTAGATGTTCTACGGAACCAAAAATGGTTTCTTACAATGTACATATACAAAACCATTAACGAATCTATGAAATTATAGAAGGCTTCGTATAAAAATTACCGAATCTTTTATGCTCTCGAAGCTACTCATAGTTCGGTTATTCAGCTAACAACTCTTTTTTTATTTCACGATGTTTGTGATAATTTCACAAAAACAGGTTGAATTTTAACATTCTCGAATACATATTGCTGCAATTTGATCAAGCTTTCATACAATCGCTACGTTCCTTTGAAAGCATACGCAGTCATGTAGAATATCGAAAAATTCTTGATTATTCATTTAGTTACGAATGCTCCAATCTTCACCTGTTTTACTTATCCTTAAAATACACATCAATACAACGATATAAAAAAAAGTACCATCGAGTCTATCAGCGAACGCTGGAAGCCTAGGAAGGAAACATCGAAGAGGTGTCCGTGGAAATATCTAATGCATAACAAGATAACACGACCAACGGATGGCAGAATCCACATGATCATAACGATAATACTAAGTTTAATTACAAATGTAGACAGTGATTAGTCGAGTTTCAAAAGATAAATAAATAACGTCTAGTACTAAACGAAACAAGAAACCAACATTTTGATTTCAGTTGATTATCTGGCTTATTTGTATACACTTGCTACAAAAAACTTCATAGCTACTGAGATGCTAGATAAGATGAGTGTGGGTGTTATTCTCTCAAAAAGCTCATCTACATGCACACTATATATGCAAATCCACACTCATAACCACACCCACACAAGCACGTAGTGTATCAAAACGAAGTCGTGTTCAATAAAAATACAAGGTAACGCGACGTTTGCGTCGCCAACCTTCTACTGAAAGGATTTAGTCATGTGGAACGTAGCTATCCAAAACTATTTAGCTGAGAGACTTCACATTTTATAGCTTCGAAATGATTTTCATGGAAAACACGATTGATAGCCGAGCATAAATAGAAAACTTGCTTGGAAGTATCACCAAGAAAGCGGCATTTAATTACTACTTACTAAT